>CM074594.1:10235680-10238180 GCA_037305975.1 Chrysolophus pictus
GTTAGGGTTAGGGTTAGGGTTAGGGTTAGGGTTAGGGTTAGGGTTAGGGTTAGGGTTAGGGTTAGGGTTAGGGTTAGGGTTAGGGTTAGGGTTAGGGTTAGGGTTAGGGTTAGGGTTAGGGTTAGGGTTAGGGTTAGGGTTAGGGTTAGGGTTAGGGTTAGGGTTAGGGTTAGGGTTAGGGTTAGGGTTAGGGTTAGGGTTAGGGTTAGGGTTAGGGTTAGGGTTAGGGTTAGGGTTAGGGTTAGGGTTAGGGTTAGGGTTAGGGTTAGGGTTAGGGTTAGGGTTAGGGTTAGGGTTAGGGTTAGGGTTAGGGTTAGGGTTAGGGTTAGGGTTAGGGTTAGGGTTAGGGTTAGGGTTAGGGTTAGGGTTAGGGTTAGGGTTAGGGTTAGGGTTAGGGTTAGGGTTAGGGTTAGGGTTAGGGTTAGGGTTAGGGTTAGGGTTAGGGTTAGGGTTAGGGTTAGGGTTAGGGTTAGGGTTAGGGTTAGGGTTAGGGTTAGGGTTAGGGTTAGGGTTAGGGTTAGGGTTAGGGTTAGGGTTAGGGTTAGGGTTAGGGTTAGGGTTAGGGTTAGGGTTAGGGTTAGGGTTAGGGTTAGGGTTAGGGTTAGGGTTAGGGTTAGGGTTAGGGTTAGGGTTAGGGTTAGGGTTAGGGTTAGGGTTAGGGTTAGGGTTAGGGTTAGGGTTAGGGTTAGGGTTAGGGTTAGGGTTAGGGTTAGGGTTAGGGTTAGGGTTAGGGTTAGGGTTAGGGTTAGGGTTAGGGTTAGGGTTAGGGTTAGGGTTAGGGTTAGGGTTAGGGTTAGGGTTAGGGTTAGGGTTAGGGTTAGGGTTAGGGTTAGGGTTAGGGTTAGGGTTAGGGTTAGGGTTAGGGTTAGGGTTAGGGTTAGGGTTAGGGTTAGGGTTAGGGTTAGGGTTAGGGTTAGGGTTAGGGTTAGGGTTAGGGTTAGGGTTAGGGTTAGGGTTAGGGTTAGGGTTAGGGTTAGGGTTAGGGTTAGGGTTAGGGTTAGGGTTAGGGTTAGGGTTAGGGTTAGGGTTAGGGTTAGGGTTAGGGTTAGGGTTAGGGTTAGGGTTAGGGTTAGGGTTAGGGTTAGGGTTAGGGTTAGGGTTAGGGTTAGGGTTAGGGTTAGGGTTAGGGTTAGGGTTAGGGTTAGGGTTAGGGTTAGGGTTAGGGTTAGGGTTAGGGTTAGGGTTAGGGTTAGGGTTAGGGTTAGGGTTAGGGTTAGGGTTAGGGTTAGGGTTAGGGTTAGGGTTAGGGTTAGGGTTAGGGTTAGGGTTAGGGTTAGGGTTAGGGTTAGGGTTAGGGTTAGGGTTAGGGTTAGGGTTAGGGTTAGGGTTAGGGTTAGGGTTAGGGTTAGGGTTAGGGTTAGGGTTAGGGTTAGGGTTAGGGTTAGGGTTAGGGTTAGGGTTAGGGTTAGGGTTAGGGTTAGGGTTAGGGTTAGGGTTAGGGTTAGGGTTAGGGTTAGGGTTAGGGTTAGGGTTAGGGTTAGGGTTAGGGTTAGGGTTAGGGTTAGGGTTAGGGTTAGGGTTAGGGTTAGGGTTAGGGTTAGGGTTAGGGTTAGGGTTAGGGTTAGGGTTAGGGTTAGGGTTAGGGTTAGGGTTAGGGTTAGGGTTAGGGTTAGGGTTAGGGTTAGGGTTAGGGTTAGGGTTAGGGTTAGGGTTAGGGTTAGGGTTAGGGTTAGGGTTAGGGTTAGGGTTAGGGTTAGGGTTAGGGTTAGGGTTAGGGTTAGGGTTAGGGTTAGGGTTAGGGTTAGGGTTAGGGTTAGGGTTAGGGTTAGGGTTAGGGTTAGGGTTAGGGTTAGGGTTAGGGTTAGGGTTAGGGTTAGGGTTAGGGTTAGGGTTAGGGTTAGGGTTAGGGTTAGGGTTAGGGTTAGGGTTAGGGTTAGGGTTAGGGTTAGGGTTAGGGTTAGGGTTAGGGTTAGGGTTAGGGTTAGGGTTAGGGTTAGGGTTAGGGTTAGGGTTAGGGTTAGGGTTAGGGTTAGGGTTAGGGTTAGGGTTAGGGTTAGGGTTAGGGTTAGGGTTAGGGTTAGGGTTAGGGTTAGGGTTAGGGTTAGGGTTAGGGTTAGGGTTAGGGTTAGGGTTAGGGTTAGGGTTAGGGTTAGGGTTAGGGTTAGGGTTAGGGTTAGGGTTAGGGTTAGGGTTAGGGTTAGGGTTAGGGTTAGGGTTAGGGTTAGGGTTAGGGTTAGGGTTAGGGTTAGGGTTAGGGTTAGGGTTAGGGTTAGGGTTAGGGTTAGGGTTAGGGTTAGGGTTAGGGTTAGGGTTAGGGTTAGGGTTAGGGTTAGGGTTAGGGTTAGGGTTAGGGTTAGGGTTAGGGTTAGGGTTAGGGTTAGGGTTAGGGTTAGGGTTAGGGTTAGGGTTAGGGTTAGGGTTAGGGTTAGGGTTAGGGTTAGGGTTAGGGTTAGGGTTAGGGTTAGGGTTAGGGTTAGGGTTAGGGTTAGGGTTAGGGTTAGGGTTAGGGTTAGGGTTAGGGTTAGGGTTAGGGTTAGGGTTAGGGTTAGGGTTAGGGTTA
>CM074594.1:10248180-10254928 GCA_037305975.1 Chrysolophus pictus
GGTTAGGGTTAGGGTTAGGGTTAGGGTTAGGGTTAGGGTTAGGGTTAGGGTTAGGGTTAGGGTTAGGGTTAGGGTTAGGGTTAGGGTTAGGGTTAGGGTTAGGGTTAGGGTTAGGGTTAGGGTTAGGGTTAGGGTTAGGGTTAGGGTTAGGGTTAGGGTTAGGGTTAGGGTTAGGGTTAGGGTTAGGGTTAGGGTTAGGGTTAGGGTTAGGGTTAGGGTTAGGGTTAGGGTTAGGGTTAGGGTTAGGGTTAGGGTTAGGGTTAGGGTTAGGGTTAGGGTTAGGGTTAGGGTTAGGGTTAGGGTTAGGGTTAGGGTTAGGGTTAGGGTTAGGGTTAGGGTTAGGGTTAGGGTTAGGGTTAGGGTTAGGGTTAGGGTTAGGGTTAGGGTTAGGGTTAGGGTTAGGGTTAGGGTTAGGGTTAGGGTTAGGGTTAGGGTTAGGGTTAGGGTTAGGGTTAGGGTTAGGGTTAGGGTTAGGGTTAGGGTTAGGGTTAGGGTTAGGGTTAGGGTTAGGGTTAGGGTTAGGGTTAGGGTTAGGGTTAGGGTTAGGGTTAGGGTTAGGGTTAGGGTTAGGGTTAGGGTTAGGGTTAGGGTTAGGGTTAGGGTTAGGGTTAGGGTTAGGGTTAGGGTTAGGGTTAGGGTTAGGGTTAGGGTTAGGGTTAGGGTTAGGGTTAGGGTTAGGGTTAGGGTTAGGGTTAGGGTTAGGGTTAGGGTTAGGGTTAGGGTTAGGGTTAGGGTTAGGGTTAGGGTTAGGGTTAGGGTTAGGGTTAGGGTTAGGGTTAGGGTTAGGGTTAGGGTTAGGGTTAGGGTTAGGGTTAGGGTTAGGGTTAGGGTTAGGGTTAGGGTTAGGGTTAGGGTTAGGGTTAGGGTTAGGGTTAGGGTTAGGGTTAGGGTTAGGGTTAGGGTTAGGGTTAGGGTTAGGGTTAGGGTTAGGGTTAGGGTTAGGGTTAGGGTTAGGGTTAGGGTTAGGGTTAGGGTTAGGGTTAGGGTTAGGGTTAGGGTTAGGGTTAGGGTTAGGGTTAGGGTTAGGGTTAGGGTTAGGGTTAGGGTTAGGGTTAGGGTTAGGGTTAGGGTTAGGGTTAGGGTTAGGGTTAGGGTTAGGGTTAGGGTTAGGGTTAGGGTTAGGGTTAGGGTTAGGGTTAGGGTTAGGGTTAGGGTTAGGGTTAGGGTTAGGGTTAGGGTTAGGGTTAGGGTTAGGGTTAGGGTTAGGGTTAGGGTTAGGGTTAGGGTTAGGGTTAGGGTTAGGGTTAGGGTTAGGGTTAGGGTTAGGGTTAGGGTTAGGGTTAGGGTTAGGGTTAGGGTTAGGGTTAGGGTTAGGGTTAGGGTTAGGGTTAGGGTTAGGGTTAGGGTTAGGGTTAGGGTTAGGGTTAGGGTTAGGGTTAGGGTTAGGGTTAGGGTTAGGGTTAGGGTTAGGGTTAGGGTTAGGGTTAGGGTTAGGGTTAGGGTTAGGGTTAGGGTTAGGGTTAGGGTTAGGGTTAGGGTTAGGGTTAGGGTTAGGGTTAGGGTTAGGGTTAGGGTTAGGGTTAGGGTTAGGGTTAGGGTTAGGGTTAGGGTTAGGGTTAGGGTTAGGGTTAGGGTTAGGGTTAGGGTTAGGGTTAGGGTTAGGGTTAGGGTTAGGGTTAGGGTTAGGGTTAGGGTTAGGGTTAGGGTTAGGGTTAGGGTTAGGGTTAGGGTTAGGGTTAGGGTTAGGGTTAGGGTTAGGGTTAGGGTTAGGGTTAGGGTTAGGGTTAGGGTTAGGGTTAGGGTTAGGGTTAGGGTTAGGGTTAGGGTTAGGGTTAGGGTTAGGGTTAGGGTTAGGGTTAGGGTTAGGGTTAGGGTTAGGGTTAGGGTTAGGGTTAGGGTTAGGGTTAGGGTTAGGGTTAGGGTTAGGGTTAGGGTTAGGGTTAGGGTTAGGGTTAGGGTTAGGGTTAGGGTTAGGGTTAGGGTTAGGGTTAGGGTTAGGGTTAGGGTTAGGGTTAGGGTTAGGGTTAGGGTTAGGGTTAGGGTTAGGGTTAGGGTTAGGGTTAGGGTTAGGGTTAGGGTTAGGGTTAGGGTTAGGGTTAGGGTTAGGGTTAGGGTTAGGGTTAGGGTTAGGGTTAGGGTTAGGGTTAGGGTTAGGGTTAGGGTTAGGGTTAGGGTTAGGGTTAGGGTTAGGGTTAGGGTTAGGGTTAGGGTTAGGGTTAGGGTTAGGGTTAGGGTTAGGGTTAGGGTTAGGGTTAGGGTTAGGGTTAGGGTTAGGGTTAGGGTTAGGGTTAGGGTTAGGGTTAGGGTTAGGGTTAGGGTTAGGGTTAGGGTTAGGGTTAGGGTTAGGGTTAGGGTTAGGGTTAGGGTTAGGGTTAGGGTTAGGGTTAGGGTTAGGGTTAGGGTTAGGGTTAGGGTTAGGGTTAGGGTTAGGGTTAGGGTTAGGGTTAGGGTTAGGGTTAGGGTTAGGGTTAGGGTTAGGGTTAGGGTTAGGGTTAGGGTTAGGGTTAGGGTTAGGGTTAGGGTTAGGGTTAGGGTTAGGGTTAGGGTTAGGGTTAGGGTTAGGGTTAGGGTTAGGGTTAGGGTTAGGGTTAGGGTTAGGGTTAGGGTTAGGGTTAGGGTTAGGGTTAGGGTTAGGGTTAGGGTTAGGGTTAGGGTTAGGGTTAGGGTTAGGGTTAGGGTTAGGGTTAGGGTTAGGGTTAGGGTTAGGGTTAGGGTTAGGGTTAGGGTTAGGGTTAGGGTTAGGGTTAGGGTTAGGGTTAGGGTTAGGGTTAGGGTTAGGGTTAGGGTTAGGGTTAGGGTTAGGGTTAGGGTTAGGGTTAGGGTTAGGGTTAGGGTTAGGGTTAGGGTTAGGGTTAGGGTTAGGGTTAGGGTTAGGGTTAGGGTTAGGGTTAGGGTTAGGGTTAGGGTTAGGGTTAGGGTTAGGGTTAGGGTTAGGGTTAGGGTTAGGGTTAGGGTTAGGGTTAGGGTTAGGGTTAGGGTTAGGGTTAGGGTTAGGGTTAGGGTTAGGGTTAGGGTTAGGGTTAGGGTTAGGGTTAGGGTTAGGGTTAGGGTTAGGGTTAGGGTTAGGGTTAGGGTTAGGGTTAGGGTTAGGGTTAGGGTTAGGGTTAGGGTTAGGGTTAGGGTTAGGGTTAGGGTTAGGGTTAGGGTTAGGGTTAGGGTTAGGGTTAGGGTTAGGGTTAGGGTTAGGGTTAGGGTTAGGGTTAGGGTTAGGGTTAGGGTTAGGGTTAGGGTTAGGGTTAGGGTTAGGGTTAGGGTTAGGGTTAGGGTTAGGGTTAGGGTTAGGGTTAGGGTTAGGGTTAGGGTTAGGGTTAGGGTTAGGGTTAGGGTTAGGGTTAGGGTTAGGGTTAGGGTTAGGGTTAGGGTTAGGGTTAGGGTTAGGGTTAGGGTTAGGGTTAGGGTTAGGGTTAGGGTTAGGGTTAGGGTTAGGGTTAGGGTTAGGGTTAGGGTTAGGGTTAGGGTTAGGGTTAGGGTTAGGGTTAGGGTTAGGGTTAGGGTTAGGGTTAGGGTTAGGGTTAGGGTTAGGGTTAGGGTTAGGGTTAGGGTTAGGGTTAGGGTTAGGGTTAGGGTTAGGGTTAGGGTTAGGGTTAGGGTTAGGGTTAGGGTTAGGGTTAGGGTTAGGGTTAGGGTTAGGGTTAGGGTTAGGGTTAGGGTTAGGGTTAGGGTTAGGGTTAGGGTTAGGGTTAGGGTTAGGGTTAGGGTTAGGGTTAGGGTTAGGGTTAGGGTTAGGGTTAGGGTTAGGGTTAGGGTTAGGGTTAGGGTTAGGGTTAGGGTTAGGGTTAGGGTTAGGGTTAGGGTTAGGGTTAGGGTTAGGGTTAGGGTTAGGGTTAGGGTTAGGGTTAGGGTTAGGGTTAGGGTTAGGGTTAGGGTTAGGGTTAGGGTTAGGGTTAGGGTTAGGGTTAGGGTTAGGGTTAGGGTTAGGGTTAGGGTTAGGGTTAGGGTTAGGGTTAGGGTTAGGGTTAGGGTTAGGGTTAGGGTTAGGGTTAGGGTTAGGGTTAGGGTTAGGGTTAGGGTTAGGGTTAGGGTTAGGGTTAGGGTTAGGGTTAGGGTTAGGGTTAGGGTTAGGGTTAGGGTTAGGGTTAGGGTTAGGGTTAGGGTTAGGGTTAGGGTTAGGGTTAGGGTTAGGGTTAGGGTTAGGGTTAGGGTTAGGGTTAGGGTTAGGGTTAGGGTTAGGGTTAGGGTTAGGGTTAGGGTTAGGGTTAGGGTTAGGGTTAGGGTTAGGGTTAGGGTTAGGGTTAGGGTTAGGGTTAGGGTTAGGGTTAGGGTTAGGGTTAGGGTTAGGGTTAGGGTTAGGGTTAGGGTTAGGGTTAGGGTTAGGGTTAGGGTTAGGGTTAGGGTTAGGGTTAGGGTTAGGGTTAGGGTTAGGGTTAGGGTTAGGGTTAGGGTTAGGGTTAGGGTTAGGGTTAGGGTTAGGGTTAGGGTTAGGGTTAGGAGGTTAGGGTTAGGGTTAGGGTTAGGGTTAGGGTTAGGGTTAGGGTTAGGGTTAGGGTTAGGGTTAGGGTTAGGGTTAGGGTTAGGGTTAGGGTTAGGGTTAGGGTTAGGGTTAGGGTTAGGGTTAGGGTTAGGGTTAGGGTTAGGGTTAGGGTTAGGGTTAGGGTTAGGGTTAGGGTTAGGGTTAGGGTTAGGGTTAGGGTTAGGGTTAGGGTTAGGGTTAGGGTTAGGGTTAGGGTTAGGGTTAGGGTTAGGGTTAGGGTTAGGGTTAGGGTTAGGGTTAGGGTTAGGGTTAGGGTTAGGGTTAGGGTTAGGGTTAGGGTTAGGGTTAGGGTTAGGGTTAGGGTTAGGGTTAGGGTTAGGGTTAGGGTTAGGGTTAGGGTTAGGGTTAGGGTTAGGGTTAGGGTTAGGGTTAGGGTTAGGGTTAGGGTTAGGGTTAGGGTTAGGGTTAGGGTTAGGGTTAGGGTTAGGGTTAGGGTTAGGGTTAGGGTTAGGGTTAGGGTTAGGGTTAGGGTTAGGGTTAGGGTTAGGGTTAGGGTTAGGGTTAGGGTTAGGGTTAGGGTTAGGGTTAGGGTTAGGGTTAGGGTTAGGGTTAGGGTTAGGGTTAGGGTTAGGGTTAGGGTTAGGGTTAGGGTTAGGGTTAGGGTTAGGGTTAGGGTTAGGGTTAGGGTTAGGGTTAGGGTTAGGGTTAGGGTTAGGGTTAGGGTTAGGGTTAGGGTTAGGGTTAGGGTTAGGGTTAGGGTTAGGGTTAGGGTTAGGGTTAGGGTTAGGGTTAGGGTTAGGGTTAGGGTTAGGGTTAGGGTTAGGGTTAGGGTTAGGGTTAGGGTTAGGGTTAGGGTTAGGGTTAGGGTTAGGGTTAGGGTTAGGGTTAGGGTTAGGGTTAGGGTTAGGGTTAGGGTTAGGGTTAGGGTTAGGGTTAGGGTTAGGGTTAGGGTTAGGGTTAGGGTTAGGGTTAGGGTTAGGGTTAGGGTTAGGGTTAGGGTTAGGGTTAGGGTTAGGGTTAGGGTTAGGGTTAGGGTTAGGGTTAGGGTTAGGGTTAGGGTTAGGGTTAGGGTTAGGGTTAGGGTTAGGGTTAGGGTTAGGGTTAGGGTTAGGGTTAGGGTTAGGGTTAGGGTTAGGGTTAGGGTTAGGGTTAGGGTTAGGGTTAGGGTTAGGGTTAGGGTTAGGGTTAGGGTTAGGGTTAGGGTTAGGGTTAGGGTTAGGGTTAGGGTTAGGGTTAGGGTTAGGGTTAGGGTTAGGGTTAGGGTTAGGGTTAGGGTTAGGGTTAGGGTTAGGGTTAGGGTTAGGGTTAGGGTTAGGGTTAGGGTTAGGGTTAGGGTTAGGGTTAGGGTTAGGGTTAGGGTTAGGGTTAGGGTTAGGGTTAGGGTTAGGGTTAGGGTTAGGGTTAGGGTTAGGGTTAGGGTTAGGGTTAGGGTTAGGGTTAGGGTTAGGGTTAGGGTTAGGGTTAGGGTTAGGGTTAGGGTTAGGGTTAGGGTTAGGGTTAGGGTTAGGGTTAGGGTTAGGGTTAGGGTTAGGGTTAGGGTTAGGGTTAGGGTTAGGGTTAGGGTTAGGGTTAGGGTTAGGGTTAGGGTTAGGGTTAGGGTTAGGGTTAGGGTTAGGGTTAGGGTTAGGGTTAGGGTTAGGGTTAGGGTTAGGGTTAGGGTTAGGGTTAGGGTTAGGGTTAGGGTTAGGGTTAGGGTTAGGGTTAGGGTTAGGGTTAGGGTTAGGGTTAGGGTTAGGGTTAGGGTTAGGGTTAGGGTTAGGGTTAGGGTTAGGGTTAGGGTTAGGGTTAGGGTTAGGGTTAGGGTTAGGGTTAGGGTTAGGGTTAGGGTTAGGGTTAGGGTTAGGGTTAGGGTTAGGGTTAGGGTTAGGGTTAGGGTTAGGGTTAGGGTTAGGGTTAGGGTTAGGGTTAGGGTTAGGGTTAGGGTTAGGGTTAGGGTTAGGGTTAGGGTTAGGGTTAGGGTTAGGGTTAGGGTTAGGGTTAGGGTTAGGGTTAGGGTTAGGGTTAGGGTTAGGGTTAGGGTTAGGGTTAGGGTTAGGGTTAGGGTTAGGGTTAGGGTTAGGGTTAGGGTTAGGGTTAGGGTTAGGGTTAGGGTTAGGGTTAGGGTTAGGGTTAGGGTTAGGGTTAGGGTTAGGGTTAGGGTTAGGGTTAGGGTTAGGGTTAGGGTTAGGGTTAGGGTTAGGGTTAGGGTTAGGGTTAGGGTTAGGGTTAGGGTTAGGGTTAGGGTTAGGGTTAGGGTTAGGGTTAGGGTTAGGGTTAGGGTTAGGGTTAGGGTTAGGGTTAGGGTTAGGGTTAGGGTTAGGGTTAGGGTTAGGGTTAGGGTTAGGGTTAGGGTTAGGGTTAGGGTTAGGGTTAGGGTTAGGGTTAGGGTTAGGGTTAGGGTTAGGGTTAGGGTTAGGG